>CM055961.1:92105000-92112500 GCA_029531755.1 Holothuria leucospilota
GAGTCTACTCATTAGATTTCCTGTTTTCTAGAATACAATTTTCAGTTAGGTCACTGCTTTCAATAAAACTAGCAATTTTTATATAGATTAAGCCCTTTTGTTTATACCTGTGGTTATTTTAAAAGTAGAAATATTTAATTTCCTAACATGGAATATCATGCCAGTTTTCCCTTCCCGGAGCCCTATTAAAGTTGTACATATCCACACCTATGTATTTGTTTCAGATGAGGAGTCGAATTTCATGAGTCGTCTATATTTTAATATCTATTTTCAAAGAGCAGTGACGTGGATACATTCACACAATACAAAGTTTTGTGATAACACGCTTGCCCTCTAAACACAAGGCTGCAATGTTCCAAGTTGCATAAATTTCCATTGCAATCAAGCCACATTTCAACACGTGCCATTCACACCTTCACCTGCTCTTATATGATTACATATTCTTTGGCATGATGTGAATAGCTTTGGGGTTCATTAAAGGAACTTCATTCATGGCTAATACAGCCAAGGTTTGATTTGAGAAATAAAGCAGCTATGTATAATCAATTAATATTTATTCACGGTTGACTTTGTACACCATGCTTCTTTAAATACAATTTTAACTTTTTTAAGGGAACAATTGTCAATTGCTTCTGCAGATCTCATACACACTTGAGTGACAGATGGCTACTGTGTCTGTACAATTGATGTAGTCGAGTAATAAAAACGTCTTACGTCTTTTAGTCTGAGTCCTTGCATTGGGTCTGTGTACAACAACTGTAACACCGAAAACGTTTTTACTCCCTATGAAATATGGAATATCATACTGATACTACAAAAGAGACTACAAAACATTGCATTCTCATGGAATAATATAATAGGATCCATAGGGTGTACCGAAATGCACTAACAAACAGAGCATCAAACATGGAGGAAAGGGTGTGGAGGGGATGGGGATGCAGACAGGACATTGATGTACACAGGATTATACTTCACGGGGGCCTGCAGCATGCTGTGCGATCGCCTGCCTGCGAGTGGGGTCTAAGGGAATTTTGTCCCCCTCCCCTTTGAAAATGTTTAAAAAATCAAGTGTCCTTACAAGTAATCTGGTGCCACATATGCTACCTTTTGAAGTAAAATTTGTGTTAAAACATTTACGTATTTTTAGAAACTAAAAAAGTGGGAATCAGTGAGGGGAAGCCATAGCCCAATCACCCCTGTACCACTGGATGCAGATTGTTAACAAGGTATAACATTCTACTAAATGTATGCACCATATGCTATTATTTCTAAATGAGAGGGCGTGCTGTTTTAAAGCTTTCTAGAGACCCTGTAGTGGGAAAGATTGACCAACTATTGTTCTCAGATACACATTCTGATTGGAAAAAAACGTATGGGCACCATTTGGAGCCAAAGTACGAGCTTGCTATATCATGTGTAGCGTATGTACATTCGAGAAGTTTTGCAGGTACGTACGGCCAAACGTACGCATCCTATGTAAGATAGACATGTTTTGTTTCAAAAATTGCTGCATTTCGATGCACAAACAGACCAGAAAAGGGTTACAAGTTGTATAGATTCCTTTCCTGTACAAAAAGAAGGCTTCGGTGGTCTGCAAAAGTTAGAAGGTTCAATTGGAATTCATCAAATAGCGATCGCTTATGCAATGTAACTTAACAGTATACAACTTAGTAATACATGTAGGCCTAACGTTAGAGTAGGCTTAGCCTTAGAGTTAAATTACGACGTTCTGTACAAGTCCTAGCCTATACCGTATATGGCAGTTCCCTCTCTATATTCCGACTGCTTGATATTCCAACACATAAACCCAAATACAACTCCTAACCCTTTGGCCTAACCGGCTTACCCTAATCCTAATACTAACCGTATTGGATAGTTGTCGGAAAATTCCCATAGAGACGTTGGAATACCAGAGCTGCAGTTCCCAGTCATAGGTGTAGGAGCAGTGTGTAGCGGGGAATTGGGTCATTGGGCCATTCCCCCACCCCCTCACTGATGCCGATTTAAACTTCCTAAAGACGTAAATTTTTTTAACACAAATTTTACTGCAAATGGTAGCATATGTGGCACCAGATTGCATGTAGGGAAACCTATTTTTTTCAAAAAATTTCAAAGGGGGAGGGGGACCCCATTGGGCCATGGTTCCCCTCACTAATGCCGATGTTTTTGTTGTAAATCCTGAAAAATATTTCATTTTTTATCACAAATAATACTTCAAATGTAGCATGTGTGGCACAAGATTGCATGTAAGGACACCAAATTTTTCAAAACTTTTCATAGGGGTGGGGGTGGGGGGGACACAATAACAGATCAAACATTGTTCCTGGATCTATTAGTAACATGAGAAAACTGAAATATTTTGCGTACCTGTAAGTTTAATGTAGGTTTTTACATGGAATACACCCTGGTCAGCCACAATTTTACACAACCTAGGCCTAGGCCTTTCCATAAAATAAAAACGTCTCACTAGGAAGTGCTCCCCTATATTTACCCCTTCCACTAGACCTCTCCTGAAACTTTCACTAAATAATGAAAAATCTTAAATGATTACTTCAACTTGCTAACAAATTTCCATAAAAGCACCATTTTGCATGTATGCCATCCTGCATTAACGTACTTGTAGTTTTCTCAGAAGGAGGGGATAGACCCAGCCCAAAATAGACCCGCCCCTCCCCCTTTCTTACCAGCACAAAAAATAAGACACACTAAAATGAGATTTTTTTTTACATAAAATCACTTTTAAAACTGTCAAAATAGCATACACCATTCTGCATTTTCGTTACTTTCTATTAGAAAAAGTTTCTCACCTCCTTCTAGACCCCTCCCAGGATGGCTTTTCTTGCGCCGGGTGACAAACTACAGGATCCGGCAGACAGTGCCAGCCAGAATCAACCAATAAAATAATTTTCACAAGAGAACATAACGCTGTAACTTACTTTGTTTTACATTTTGTACGGAAAACTGTACGCACACATTGTATATGATTTCTGGCCATAGTTAACATTTGGCTCCAAAATGGCGCCTATGAAATAAGTTGGCCAGTCTCTCCCACTATAGGGTCTCTAAAGTTTTCAGTACACCGACTGGTGGAGACAGGGATGTCGAAACCATTCGTATGTCACGTAGGCTTTCATGTACTTGCTTGTTTCAAGTACAGCTGAATAGGAAGGAAAGCTGTATTCTTATTATTGACAAGGTACATATTGTGCATATAACCTGGGCGTTTCAAGTTGTTTTGACATGGGGAGGGATGAATGTTTCATGTTGTTATTTTAGAATAAGGTAAGGGATGTTCCCTCCCCACTTAGAAAGCTTTAAATACACCACGTTTAATGATAATGCTGCCTAGGGCTAGTGTGAAGTTCTGAAATTTATGTCTTGGCACAAGGATTCCATCATATGCAAATGCACCGGCGTAAGGGAAGCCTTGTTAGAAGTCTCGGCTTCATTTGTACTGGCAATAACCCCGCTGGGATAAGAAAAATTACTACCTTCTATTCCATCATTTGCCTTATATGAAATTTTGTTACTTTAAATGAAGCACTGCAACATGATTATTCGTATAAAAAAGACCTTAGTAACAACCACGCCACATCAGCGAAATCCCTGCTCTCATCCTCAACCCCAATTTTGATTGCGAGCAGTTGCCTACGTTTCCGCATTGTTATTGCTTATAGCGAGATGTCCACACTTAAGTAGGGTTTCAATGAAAAAATAGACGTGTGTTATTCGCAATGAAATACCCTTTCAGTTAAAATATGATTAATGTCCCCACCCTCTGAACACTTATACACACACCCATACACATATCATGACAGTACACACCATGGGCGCACCCATAGACACACGTACGCCTATAAGACTCATAGCCACACACATTTCGACTGAAAGCTTCAGCTTATTGTGTCTTTATTCCCATCACACTGCCAGTATGGACAGAGCATGAATAAGTCACCTCGTGTACGGATTTATTGACCATGTGTGTCCCTCTTTAATGGTAACACTGTCACCTCATTGTCAATGACATTGACCAACAGGGCCAATACGTAAGAAATATTTCTACTTTATATTCCTGTTGAATGTATTATTGTCCTTATTGTCTCTGTGTTTCAACCATTGATTTGGACTTCACCTGACAGTCCAGTTGGTTGAACTCGCCATCACAGGTGAGTGAAGTGATGGCGCTCGGTTGAAAATTATGAAGAAAATTCTTTTAACGGAAGTGACTCGAAGCAGAAGGAGATGAAACGATAAATTAGCACTTACAACTAGAAGATAAAACAGACAACACTCAGCCCAATAAGGCACGCCCACTCAGACAAAGATCTCGAAGCCTTCAAGTTCAACTACCGGCCAATACCTTAAAAGGCAATGTATAAATGTGAATATTTATGACTCACGTCACCGGATCTCTTCTGCACCTTGCTCTGATCAAAGCGTGGGAGTTATCCTCTCACATCTGGTTGCATATTAAGTTTTACTTAAAAGTTATCAATGATGCGCAAGTGATAATGAGATGGTGAGGTGTGTTATCCTTTGTTAAACCTATTGGCTTCGTTAGACAAATAACTTACGGATAAAAAGGAAGAACTCGCCGCTTAAAAATGCTTAAAAGAACTCGCTATGATCATATACATTCAGAGTTCCTTTGTTGTTACAACGAAGACTTCTGAAACGGTAAGATTTTTGCTTTCTCTTTTTTCTCAATATAGTTTCTGTAACTGTAAGTTTCTTTACTGTAAGACTCTAAGTTTCTAAAACTGCTTCATGATCCTCATTTCTTCTCTAACTTTTTTTTATTTAAATTTTCAAGGATTTTTGTTATGTAAGTGTTGTGGTGCGTAACAGTATAGTTCTTCATTCGTTGCTTCATTGAATCACATAGTTATATAAATCCGTAACGGCCGCCTGCTGTTACTAAAGCGTGATTTCGAGCTCATTTAATACCATGGTTAAAGCTAACACCAGGCTTTTTGATGTGGTATATTCAAACTAAGAAGCATTGACATAAAGAAATGGGAATTTGGGTTGCAGCATGCCTTAAATGTATTTGTGCTGTTCATCCTGTTTACGAACTTGTTCTGTAAAGGTATTACAAACTGAAATCGCCAAGATGCTAATCTGGTACCCTTTGATTTTGCTCATGTGTGTACATCTCAAGTGAAGTAATGGACTCAAAGAAACAAATCTTTAATTCAAACATCTTCGATAGAAATGCATTTCCGAGCTTGTTGTATTTGCAACAGCATTTGGCTATGGGGTAGGTAACCTAATGTATCCCACTAGGAAAACAAAATGGTGGGCTTAAAAAACAGCAATTTTAGTGCAGTCAATACACTATGCTCTGCATTGACCTTAGGCTATGGGATAGGTAACATAATAAATCTCACTTAGAAAACAGAATTGCGAGGTGAGGCGAAGGGGGGGGGGGACAAATGTCAGGTACAGCAATCACAGCATGAACAGATTTTCCTTTGCATTTGTGATTTATCACAGTCGGTATTTCCTACATACATATACACCAAAAGAAGTTTAAGCAAATTCTCAAAAAAAGGGGAAAAGGGACTATTAGTCTTGAAAGTATAAAAAAACTTAAACTTTTAGGGAAACAATGCTGAAGCAGAACAACTTTTATTTATGATTTGTAAGGACAGAAAGATCGCTGGGCTAACCAGACTGATTTTTAACTGGCTAAATTATTCCACTGACGCTCTTTGCTCAGCCAAGTTTTCAACCTGAAGACCTACGTTTCATTTTTTACAATAGCATTCGGTCTGCTATAACATTTGGAAAAGTGTGTGAGGTTAAAGCTTTGTTCAAAATTATTAAACTTTCGAATAGAAACGTACAACATAGACCCACAGAGATGCACGTCGTGTTTTTTCTCTTCATTGCAGTCAAAATGAAATTTCTCCTCGTCACCCTCTTGGCTGCCGTAGCCAGCGCAGCCTTTGCGCCTCTTCGTACCACCAGGGAAAGAATTGAAGGATCCTACATCGTTGTTCTCAAAGTAAGTCAGTATTTAGTGTTTTCAGTAAGTTTATCCAATGATCAAAGATAAGACTTAGCTGTAACCATGCAAAGCAGAACTGTTACTGGAGCGTCTCTCTCCCTACCGACATTTCCGGGTATGAACACCTCCCACACCATTCATATCTGCAAAATTACATCTGAGGCAAACCCTTGACACCTTCCTCCTTGACCAGTCCCCCTACACACACACAAATATTAGGCTGCCTAAAATAAGCAAAATATAGGTCTTTGCCGGAAATAATTCTTATCAAAGGAACTTTGGTACCAATGGAATCGGCATTATGTGTACAATATCATGATATAATGCCTCCAGTCACACATGTTGGGGGTTTTGAATAATTTGCATAAATTCAAAATGGCCGCCATTCTCAACTTTGAGAGCCTGTATCTCCTTAGGGGTTGATGTTATCGCCCATAAATGTATTACCGATGAATAGAAACATGATACCAAATTAGCAAATTATCATGTTAAAAATACGTTATGACGTAGATATGACGACACATGGGTATAATCACGTGATATTAGGTCATAAGGACTCAAAATGGCGTATAAACCACGGGCCAGAGGGCACTTCACGTGCACTACCCCACCCACTCCCAGACCGATCTTTTGTTTGGAAACCTTATGGTCCCCTGTACATGTAATCAAGTAGTCGGAGTAAATATTTTGGGTCTCACCCATTCAAAATGACTGCAAAAAACAAAATGGCGTTAAAAATTATGAATATTTTGTATTAAATGAAAAACAAAGAAAATATTCGTAAAAGATATTTTTGAGGCATTAACTCTTAAAATTTAGTCATATTTTATGACAATAATTCCAAAATTAATTTTTGGGACTGTATTGGTAAGATTCAAGGCAACCAAGATGACGGAAAAACAAAATGGCCGCCAATGTAACGATCATTATGTATCAAAATAATCACTAAAAATAATCATTAAAATACTTTTGACACAGTTGCCCTTAATATATGGCCATATTTTGTGAGAAATAACACAAAATTATTTTTCATTTTTTTTTTGAATTCAGGTCAACCAAGATGGCGGAAAAGCAAAGTGGCCGCCCATGCAATGATTATGTCATTATATTATAATAATGAGAAGAATAATCAGTAAAAATACTTTTCACACAAGGATACCTATCCTGTGCCCATATTCTGTTGTAAATATTCCCAGAGTAATTTTCTGGACACTTTTGCAGGATCCGGTTCAACCAAGATGGCGGATATATCAAAATGGCCGCAAATGTTTAAATTTCAATATATCATAACAATAGGGAAAATAATACTTACGAACTATATTTGTGACATTGCTATTTAGATTTGGCTGTATTTTGAGTCCAATAAACCAAATGTATTTTCTAAACATTTTTGTTAAAATTCAGGTTAACCAAGATGGCGGAAGAAGCAAAATGGCGGCCAGTGGTGAAATTGCAATATTTTGAATTAATAAGGAAAACAATCTTTA
>CM055961.1:92117500-92155000 GCA_029531755.1 Holothuria leucospilota
TAACTTTAATGACCACTTTCAATTTAGTAGATATTTGGAGGGAAAAAAATCCGTTTCTTAAGTTTTATACGTGGAGTTCTAATATCACTCCTGGGATCCATTGCAGACTTGATTTTTATTTGGTTTCTCGTAATTTAGAGCATAATGTAAATGACGTTTCATTTTCACCCGGTCTCCAATCCGATCATTCATTTATATCACTGTCTTTTATGCTCACTTCTATGAAAAGAGGCCCGGGCTACTGGAAATTTAATAACTCCCTTTTAAATGACGCCTCTTTCACCAACATTATCAATGATATTATCCGTATCGATGCGGAAAATCCTAATTCAGAAAACCCTGCGTTACGTTGGGAAAATCTCAAATTTAAGTTTCGTCTGGCTGCTATTAGATATGGTAAGCAGAAGGCTGCTGAGAGACGTCTTAAAGAGGAACTACTTCTAAATAAAATTTCAGGTCTAGAGCAAAAACTCTTTTTGGCTGAATGTCCTGTGATTCGATCGCAACTAAGATCGGCACAAAATGAACTACTATCTTATTACGAGTACAAACTTCAAGGTACGATTATTAGGTCAAGGGCAAGGTGGGTTGAAGATGGTGAAAAAAACAGTAAGTACTTTTTGAACCTAGAAAAACGGAATAAAGAAAATTATCACATTCGAAAGCTCGTAGACTCGGAGGGTCGTTTCTTTGAAGACGAGGGTGATATACTCAAAGAAATTCGTCATTTTTATAGTACTTTATATAGTTCAGCCAACACTTCTGTGGGCTCTTTCTTCAACAATTTAGATCATCCTAACCTAAGTATTGACGACTCTAAGCTTTGCGATGGCGAACTTACCTTAGGAGAATGTTCCACAGCACTCAGTCTTTTAAATAATGATAAAGCTCCTGGAAGTGACGGTCTTACAACTAATTTTTATAAACATTTTTGGCATTTGATAGGTCATCTCGTAGTTGATTCCATCAATTACGGTTATGTTACCGGCTCTCTCCAGAACAGTCACGTAGTGTGATTACGCTTATTCCAAAACCTGGAAAAGACCCCTCTTTACTTAAAAATTATCGACCTATATCTCTTTTAAATACGGACTATAAAATTGGGGCTAAAGCTGTTGCTGCTAGGATGAAACTGGTTATCGATAATCTCATTGGTCCAAATCAAACTGGTTTTCTTAAGGGTAGATTTATAGGTGAAAACGTAAGATTTGTTTTAGATATAATTAATCATACTAGTGATTTTAATATTCCAGGTTTTCTTTTTCTAATTGATTTTGAAAAAGCTTTTGATAAATTAGAATGGAAGTTTATTCACGCTACTCTTTCCTTTTTCAATTTTGGTAATAGTTTTAAAGACTGGATTCATACTTTTTATAATAATGCTCAGGCGTGTGTCTGTAATAATGGTTATTCTTCGGGTTTTTTTTTCTGTTCAAAGAGGTGTACGGCAGGGATGCCCTCTGAGTCCGTACCTTTTTATTCTTTGTGTAGAGACCCTTGCACTTACTGTGATTCAATCTAACATTGTTAAAGGAATTTCAATTAGCGGTACTGAAACTCGTATTTTGCAATATGCTGATGATACTACATTCATACTTGATGGCAGCAAAGATAGTTTAAGTGAGTGTTTATGTATTCTCGATAATTTCAATAAGTCATCTGGTCTACGGATTAATTTTCTAAGTCTCATTTGTTCCCACTAGGTCCTTTCGCTGGTAATAGGCCACTCTTTCTCTCCGATTTTAACATAGATGTCACTTTGGGTCCAGTTACCATGTTAGGTGTTGTATTTTCTCACAACGGGGATGATTTATTTCCTCTCAATTACCAGCCCAAGCTTTCAAGACTCAAAAATAGTCTCCGCGTTTGGGCCAGCAGGGATTTAACTCCTATAGGCCGTAATGTTATTGTCAAAACGTTTGGCTTATCCCAATTAGTGTACCTTTTCCTTGTGTTACCCAATCCTCCTAAGACATTTATTAAAGAGCTTGAACGTGTTATTTTCGACTTCATTTGGGCTGGAAATCCCGATAAAGTGAAACGTTCTACGATTATAAACCCCATTAATGCGGGAGGTTTAAATATTCCCCATATCTACAGCTTTATAAGAAGCCTAAAATGTACATGGATTAAACGCTATTACAATGATTTGAACGGACCTTGGAAAATTTTTTGCAATCTAGATTTAAAGAGATATGGCTATGAGTTTCTGTTTCAATGTAATTGTAAACCAGATGAGGTTAATTACCTTCGTAATTCTTTTCTTAAAGAGGTTGTTCAAGCATGGTGTGAGATCTCGTATGTTCCCCCAAAAGAAAACTATGGTATCCAAATTGTATGGAATAATTCTGATATTAGGATTAATGGTAAAGTTGTATTTTATACATTCCTGTTTGATAAGAATGTAAAGTATGTCAAAGATTTTTTTGACGGACAAGGAAATCCTGTATCTTTTGAAAATTTTAAACGTAAATTCAAGGTAACTAGTTTACCATTTACATTGTATTATGGTTTAATACGAAGTATACCTACCAGTTGGAGGAATTCCTCGATTAATGACAATGGTGATCAAAATGTTAATGAAGTTTTATTTACTAATTATTTAAGGTCAATCAGGCAATCTCAATTTGTCTATAACAGGTACTTATCAACTATATCTGAGAAGCCAACTGCGACTCAAAAATGGGCTGTGCCTTTTGATGATCTAACAGAATGTGACTGGACTCGCATTTATAGTACCCCCTGGCATTCTGCTTCAGAAGCCAGACTGCAGTATTTCCAATTTAGGTTTATACATAGGGTTCTTCCAACCAATAAATTGCTTTCTCTAATGGGGAAGGCTGATTCAGCATATTGCACTTGGTGTGTGACAGAGGAAGAAACGCTGGAGCATATTTTCTGGAACTGTAGACACATCACACATTTTATCAAAGAGGTAGAAATTATGCTATTTAAAGATCGTTCGGTTTTCTCAAAGCAAAGTTTCTTTTTTACGTATGAAAATGCTAAACATCCCTATAACTTCTTGGCAATACATATGAAGCACTATATTTTTAAATGCAAATTGATTAAAAGTATACCAGATGTGAATGCGTTCTTTTCTATATTTAAATTTAAAGTAAAAGTAGAACAATATAAAAAAGTAAAAAATAAGAAGATTGTACATATTGACGACATCAGGAAAGCGTTTGCCCCTTATCAAAGTTTATTTGCAGATTAGTTATGCAAAAAGGCATAACTTTGGCACTGTGTATTGTATATTATATTCTCATGTTTTCTCTACTGGGACATCACAATGTTATTGTTTGTATATTACGTCATTTCATTTCTACTGTATTATATCACCTTGAACATAGAAAAGAAAAAAAGATGATTACAATAAAAGGTGACAATATTAATAATAATAATAATAATAATAATAATAATAATAATAATAATAATAATAATAATAATAATAATAATAATAATAATAATAATAATAATAATAATAATAATAATAATAATAATAATAATAATAATAATAATAATAATAATAATAATAATAATAATAATAATAATAATAATAATAATAATAATATAATAATAATAAATAATAATAATAATAATAATAATAATAATAATAATAATAATAATAATAATAATAATAATAATAATAATAATAATAATAATAATAATAATAATAAATAATAATAATAATAATAAATAATAATAATAATAATAATAATAATAATAATAATAATAATAATAATAATAATAATAATAATAATAATAATAATAATAATAATAATAATAATAATAATAATAATAATAATAATAATAATAATAATAATAATAATAATAATAATAATAATAATAATAATAATAATAATAATAATAATAATAATAATAATAATAATAAGCGTGGATACCTACTTAGGGCGACAGTTACATTGACTTGTGTACAAAAATTTGAATTTTTCTAACCCTAACCCTAACCCTACCCCTAACCCTACCCTAACCAAATTTTGTAGAGATGCATTCTAGAGGAGGACGAACAATTTAAGCCTATTTCCGACAATAAAATTATTTTTCTATCTAGTACCTGAGAAATAAGGCGACACATAAACTGTCGCCTTAATTCCAAGTGTCGCCTTAATGTTGTTGAATTAGCATGAACTGTCGCCTTAAGGTGGAATCCATGCGGATAATAATAATAATAATAATAATAATAATAATAATAATAATAATAATAATAATAATAATAATAATAATAATAATAATAATAATAATAATAATAATAATAATAATAATAATAATAATAATAATAATAATAATAATAATAATAATAATAATAATAATAATAATAATAATAATAATAATAATAATAATAATAATAATAATAATATAATAATAATAATAATAATAATAATATAATAATAATAAATAATAATAATAATAATAATAATAATAATAATAATAATAATAATAATAATAAATAATAATAATAATAATAATAATAATAATAATAATAATAATAATAATAATAATAATAATATAATAATAATAATAATAATAATAATATAATAATAATAATAATAATATAATAATAATATAATAATAATAATAATAATAATAATAATAATAATAATAATAATAATAAATAATAATAATAATAATAATAAATAAATAATAATAATAATAAATAATAATAATAATAATAATAATAATAATAATATAATAATAATAATAATAATAATAATAATAATAATAATAATAATAATAATAATAATAATAATAATAATAATAATAATAATAAATATCCATCCACATTTTATTTCACGTCTTGCTCTTGTGCAAATACATCATTAATACGAAATACAAATCATCTTTTAGTATCAGATAAGAAAAAGAAAAACTGGACTGAGTATTGTTTGGAAATTCAAGGCATATATCCATGACATAGATTACAAATAAATATTTCGAAAAGTATCATGCAACTCGTTTTATGTATAGTATCTTTTACTGGCTTTTCTCATTGAGATCTGCTTTTCGACCTCCAAAGCAAATTTAAATTTATATTCAAACTCAAAGATATTTTGCAGTTTATTTACTTGCTTACATTGAAAGACATAAAATTTCGAGTGATAAATTAAGAAGTTGTAAGGATGTTTAAAGGTGATCAGTCGTCTTGAAATATTCTTTGTGACGTCAGCCTTTTCTTGACATGTTTCTGCAGTCGTCACTGTTCAAGGATACACCGTACAAGTAGCTATGATGACATCGGTATAGCTAGTAGGTATACAGCTACAAGCCGTCTCTTCTTGCTTACCGATTAGCTATACCATGCTTGTACGGTGTATCCTTGAACAGTGACGACTGCAGAAACATGTCAAGAAAAGGCTGACGTCACAAAGAATATTTCAAGACGACTGATCACCTTTAAGAAACTGTTTGAATCCAAAGAAGAAATCTTCCTTCGAAAAAACAAAACATCTACCAATAAACATAGTCTCAACATCCAACAAAAAAGAAGAAACGATATGGCAGTTCCAAAATAAATGTTCAATAGTCTCTTCATGAATTTTACAAAAAGAACATAGTGGGCTCTCAACAAGTTTCATAAGATGTAAGCGCCCATTTGTCCCCAAAATCCTATGTAAAAAGCGAAATTGAAAGTAATGTAACTTTACATCCCTTACTGAGAACCAGGCACTAGAAAAAATATTTGACCATTTATCATTCTTGAAGTGATAATTCCATTTCTGTAAAGCTGTTGGTGGAGTAAAAATTTCATTGGCTATATTACCATATGCCCACTGTGAAACACTCTTATGAACAAGCAACCTATTAAGTAAATCCTCGTTATGGTTATAGGAGTAATCTGTATTTTGCAGATTTTGTTTCCAAAAAGTTGGTATTGCTGAAATTAACCCGTTATACCTGGTAAAAGGAAAGTTATCTAAATTGTAAACTGCAACAAACTCATTAAACTGCATTAGCTTTTTATCATTATTAAAAAAATTGTATACATAGTCAATTCCCTTAGAGTGCAGGAACTGATAAAACACGATCTTATTATCGACTTTGATATTTGAATTATTCCAGATTATCTCATTTTCAAACTTACTTATCGGTTCTTTAAAATTAAACAAAGACCAAGCTTTACAAATATCATATACAAACAAATTATTAATTTTAGGAATATCGTCTTTACTAAAATTACATTTAAAGGAAAATTCCTTTCCAAAATCACTCATTTAATAATCCAAAAAGATCTTCCACACACCATTACTCTCGCTTAAATACCTTTTAATCCATGTAATCTTTACACTGTGTATAAAACTCTCCAAATGAATTACCTTTAAACCACCTAAATGAATAGGGTTAATGATTGTCTGGCGTTTCACTTTGTCAGGCTTATCATTCCATATAAAGTTGTACAGAATTGAATTCAATTCCAAAATAAAACTACTCGGGGGATTTGGAAGAGTCTGAAAAAGGTAAACAAGTTTCGAGATTGCAAAGGTTTTGAATAAAATATTTCTGCCAATTGGAGTAATGTCTCTCTGAGTCCATAGATTTAAAGACCGTTTAAGCCGAGACAACTTTGGTGGAAAATTTAATTGAAAGAGGCCTTCCCTATTACATGTAAATGTGATTCCTAACATAGTAACTGGGCCTTTTGAATAAGTGATAGGGAAGTCATTAACAAAGTACGGTTTCGATTGAGTAAACGGACCAAGTGGAAAAAGAATAGTTTTATCAAAATTAATTTTTAACCTAGAAGCATTTCCAAAATCCCTCAAAACACGAAGAACCTCCTGAATAGAATTTGGGCCGTTATCTAAATAAATAGTGGTGTCGTCAGCGTACTGCATTATCTTCACTTCGTTATTTAAAATACGCTGACCTTTAATAATATTATTGGAATTAATTTTTTGAGCCAATATTTCAACTGCAATAATGAACAAATATGGACTAAGGGGACACCCTTGTCTAACACCTCTCTTTAACTTAATATAATTAGAAGAATAGCCATTATTAATTACACACGCTGAACTGTTGGTCTGAAAAGTATGAATCCATTTTATGAAGCTGTCACCAAAATTAAATTTCTTTAAACAGTAATGTAGAAACTTCCACTCAAGGGTGTCAAAAGCCTTTTCGAAATCAACAAACATGATGAAACCAGAAATGTTATTTTTCATACAGTAATCAATCAAATCTACAGTAAATCTAATATTTTCGCCAATAAACCTATTTTTCATAAAACCTGTTTAATTATGGCCAATAATTTGAGGCAGAACAAATTTTAATCTGTTAGCAATGGCCTTGACTGCAATTTTGTAGTCGGTGTTAAGAAGTGTTATTGGCCTCAGATTTTGAATAATCGAAGAATCTTTGTTGGGTTTAGGAACAACATTAATAATACCTCGGCATTGCTCCGGAGAAAATGTGCCCTTAGCAAAACCATAATTAAACGAATCTACAACCAAAGGACCTATTGAATCCCAGAAAAATTTGTAAAAGTTTGAAGTAAGGCCATCAGAACCTGGCGATTTGTTAGGGGCCATACTTCCCCTTCCATTCTCCCTCTCTTTCTTCGTTTTTTTTTCATTTTCCCGTCGTCCCGATGTTAGATTTTTCACCGGGGCAGTTTGTCCCCCTCTGGATACGCTACTGAGTTTAGCATGAGTTGTAGGTAGATTAGTGCAAAAAACTTGATGACAACGTGTCAGTATTACATTCCATATGTAATTTCCTTAAACATCGCATTGTAGTCTATTGACCTGGCTAAACAAAAACCTTAAGCATGCAAGCATTTCAGCAAGACCCGTAGACAGACAAGGCACTGAAGGGTAGTGAGACAGCTAGTCATTGATTGTTTGATTTATCGATGAGTCGATTGATTTATTGGTTGATCGATTGATTGATATTTAGTTAGCCAATCGTTAATAAACAATGGAAATGAGTTGAAAACAAGAAGTCACGAAACAAGTAAACATTATCTAAGGTCTTGCAAATATACAAAAAGTGCGGAAGTAAACACTAAAATTTGAAGGTAGTAAAACAGAAAAGTGCAAGAGTGGCAAATAAAGATTAAGGCATAATACGTAAAAAGTGAATAAAAGAGAAATCTAATAATGGGAATGAAATATGCCTAAAACATAAAGGCGATAACAATTTTCAATTTTGTAAGGAGTGATTGTTTCTAGGGGCACGTCTCCCCAGTCACCGGGTTGATCAGTCAAGTCTGTTGTCCCCTCGGGGACGAAGCTCCTATGGAGAGCAGAACTTCTTAGGGAGCAACTTTTGGTTTTGGCCCTTGTCTCTTCGCCAGAGAATCGAGGGCACTTTTGAAAGAGTATTCTTTCAGTCCTCCCCTTTTCCTTTGCCAACGACTTGTTTTAAACCTCAATCCCTTTGGAGTTAACACTTTAAATCGAATGTATCCCAAATGGATTCTCAAGGACCTTTCATACGTGCATGAGCAGACTAATACGAAACATGAAAAAATTCATAGTTTATCTCAGTTTCTCACAAATTGTTGACGCGGAACTATAATGCATAATTCTGGTTACAACAATTTTCTAAGCTGAATAATTTACCCTACAACACCTGTTTACTAGATGCAAACAAAAGGACTGTGTAAAGTTGATTGAATGACATACATATCTACTCGTTTTTCTCCAAACTCAAGATAACTAAGAATAAGATTGTTTTCTTAAAGTTAAAGAGTTCGTATTTAGCTTAATGCTTACTTAAGTAAATAGTGACATTTTCAATTTTTCTGCTTCTCAGGATGGAGAATCCCTAACCGATGCTGTTAAAACCCTCCGAACCTCGCCAAAGTTTTCCTCATTCAAAGGACGCATCAATAAAGTTTATGGATCTGTCCTCAATGGATTCTCAGCCACTTTGAATGAAAAGGCTCTTGGATTTGTAAGTCACAGGGCAGCTTAAACTACATTAAACTTTTCTTATAAGGTGTGCGGTGGCACGGTCAGTGAGCACGTGGATGATTCTCAAAACTGGTCCTACAATTACCGTTGTCTTTAATGTAGCCTTTCTTTAATGAAACCCCTACATACTCATCTTTAAAACTATTTAACACTCTAACGAAATAAATTTCTGTCTGTATGACATTATATTAGTACATTATATTAATCGTTAGTATCAACCGAACCCAAAGACCGCAATATCATGAATCGTTTTTGCCATGAAACACTTAAATATTTCTCTTTCAAACAAAGTAAGACCCAAAAGAAATGATCTTTCTCTACATGTGACTATATAAGTACATTATGAACCACAACAGAACATAACAAGTTAAAGGGCAAAGGAGGGCTAAGACCCCAAAAGATGCCCTAAATAATATGAAACGCTCCTAAGGACAGCAACATCAGACACAGAAATTCGTTGTGCAACTGATAAAAGTTTAATGAACAATGTGTTAGGAATAGTCACATGGTTTCATTTCCAGTAGTGTTGTAGTCTTTAAGTAATCACTAACATGATATGTGACATCTTTCTTTGTTTCTGAACCAAAAAGATTCGCAGTATGGATAACGTCAAATACGTTGAGGAAGATGGTATTGCCCGTGTCTCTTCCGTTGCTTCGTGGGGACTGGGCAGAATCGATCAGAGGTACCTGCCTCTGAACCACATGTATAACCCCCGAGGTGAGTTTACTAACCAAGCAAAATAAGTCTACTGTTGAAAATTTTTGCACAAAGGAACTAGGAAGCTTATACTGAATGTACCAAGCCCAACTCTGGGGATTTAGTGACATAGTCTCCTATTCAGGATACTGCTCTTTTATGCATTTCAAATTTCAGAAGATTAATTACAAGCAATCAATTTCTAGAGCAGAACGAAAAGAAAAACACTTCTTCGTTTTGCATTGATGTTCGTATATTATATACGAGTAACGGTTTTGACAGACAAAACAGAAAACCGAGGAAAAGGACTTCACGGGCTGTATAATACGTGTTTCCTATTTTCCGTTTTTACTCCGTTTCAACTTTGTCTTTACCTATGTATTCATTCTACCACTGCAGCACTTTTGTTTACCATTGGTAGCGGGTTTAGCTTCCGTCTAGTAATTTTCTATTCCTCTGATAACACCTTGCTTCTGTAAGTCTATTTGTTTAGAGAATTGCTTCCATAGTGTACTTTTCTTGCTACTTTATTGTGCAGGTGCATTGCTCGAAAGTTTTGTAAACAATTCGCGTCTATATTATTCACCTCATTTCAAGTCAGTAATACTATCAACGGTCTCTTCCGACAGTGTTCATTTTACCGCTATCAAGTCTGTTCGTCATATCCATTTTAGCATACGGGACCCTTATAAAGCTTGGGGGCAAACTCATACGGGCCCCATATGTCAGTCCATATGGGACCCATACGGGTCCCATATTGAAATGTTACCTGAGTACATACCACGAGTCTCACATCCTTATTCTGTATATGCACTTGCATTGAATGATTAAGAAATTATATTGAATACAAAGTTTAAATATTTATATGTACCATAAGTAATGCTTCTGTCCTCATATCCAGGGACTGGTGCCGGTGTCACTGTTTACGTCATTGATACTGGTAGAAGATATACCCACGTGGACTTTCGAGGACGCGCCGAGCCTGGTTTTGATTTTGCGGGCGGATCAGTACGTTTTCGTTATTATTTATTAATTTCTAGGGTGGTTAGTATCAAACCTATTGCTAGAATTTGGTTAGGATTACCAAAGTAGCATTTTAGTAAGTTTTTATTGTTTGTTTATTTTTTAGGGTGCCTGGTAATTGGTATCATATATTCCCCAGGTAGAGAGTGAATTACGCGCTAAATGCAAAAATTTGCATCATATTTACAATTCCTCTCCATAAATTATCCAACACATTTTCGTTTTCATGATGTAAGTTTCCTAACTGATTGCTGGCTATTCAATTCAATAATAAAATTCTGAAAAAGCACTCCGCTAGAAATTGTTACGGGATTTGGGCATATCACTTAAGATACCAATCAAAAAATGTGTGTATTACTATTATGTATGCGCAATATTGATAAAGACATGTATGGATCTGGAGTAAATTCTGTTTTTAATTTCAGTTTTAATAAGAAATTAAATACAAGTAGTATACTGCGTTCCCCTATTTTCGTGCGTCTCCTATTTTCGTGCAGTAAGTACATATATCGTTAAGCCTACATCTATTTTAGGCTAGCCTAACTGCACGAAAATACGGGTCTCCATCCTATTTGTTGATCTGGCCATGCAGTACCGTTGTGCCTCAAATCGGACTGATTTATGCCGGTTAAATTATAAACGAAAAAAACTGTCTTTAGTGTTTAAATGCTACTTCATTTGTGCCTGATGGTGTGTGAAGAGCTTTTCATTTTTTAAGGAGGGGGCGGGAGGGGTTCATTACCTAAAGCTGAGTGTATAATGTGAGTTACAATTGCAAACCTCGGCACCCTCACAATCCCCAGAAAATGTTGAATTCTATATGTTTGATAAAGTAAAGTAACTGCGATATATTTTTTCACTGTTTTAATCCATTCTTTTTGAACTAGCCATTGTAGGCTACAGAAACAAAGATGCACCTACTATTTTAGTAGTCCTCAGGAGACATGTTCCCTGCCTTGTATCAGTTTTGACGGCCATTAGTACATTACCCTAAAGTACGGAGAATTCCATGAGGCTTTCGTAAGCTCACATGTTTGAGCAGAGATTCTCAAGGTTTTGTGTCGTGAGTTTCAATACACTGTAAGGTTATACGTTCATGATAACTTCAGTGGTCAACCTTTATTATGCAGGGTGAATAGGGCTCTTCATATCTTCCAGGGCCATTTTAGTGCACTTCGAGGGCAACAAATGGTCTGAAGACTTACGGTAGAACATAGGGGTTAAAACATTAAGTTTCCAACAGAGTAGTTCATGTCAGGTCAAAAGCAAAAAGGAATTGGTGGAAAAGGGGACCGGGTGCCTTCTTTCTCAGCATGAGCTATTGAAACAGAAAAATGGGATTGCTTTGTATGCTTTACTGCAGTAGCGGATGGATTGAAATGAGCAGTGACAAAATCAAGTAAAAGGGAGGAAACTCTGGGTAAAGAAGATATGAAGTATTATACAACTAGGCAATAAAAACTACAAATACATACATTAATTGCGCTATCTGTTAATGTTTACTTTTAAAGTTACTTAACACGTGGTGCATGTGGGGTGGGCATCTATTCGTTGAGCAGGTGCATGTATGAGCTTACCCGACCGTGGAATGATAGAGAGATAAACTCTTTGTGAATGGGGCGATTGGCATGATTACAAATAGAGCCTAATAAGGCCAGCAAGGTACATACCGATAATAAATCTCGTCTACCGTCGACCTGTACTTATTTATGCTTTCCAATCACATCCCCTCCCCTTAATAAAAGAATTGATGCCGGCTTTCTTCATGGTCAACATTCCAACCACAGCATACAAGACAATTAGTGCAAACCAAATATTACCAAGATTAAACAGACATCATAATAGGGTTAACATTTGAATGGTTGAGCTTCCAAGACAGTACAAATCTTGATTTAAATTCCTTTACAAAATGTGATCGCTTTACGATGGAAAACTCATGCCTGTTTTCTTTTAAATGGCAATCAATTTGCTTGTAAGTTTTTTTTACCTACATGATACATTTTCTTGTCCTATCTTCTGTTATGTCTAATATTTTTGCAGACGTTACACCACTTTAATCTAAGTCTGGAGATCAACCCCCTTTGATTGGCCTTTTTAGAATGTGACAACTTTCAGCCAATCATGACCCTATCCCCTTGTGGTAGTCAAAGGTTTTAAAGTACATTGTTGGATTTAATGCAGGAAGATGGTTTCCTTTTGATAGTTACAAAATAACTGCAAATAATATTCTACTAATTCGTTTATACAATTACATGTGTATTTATTATTTATAATTATACCTGGTAAGTACTGGTACCAGTTAAATTTCAAAACGTATCACTTCCATACATAGCTTTCGTGTTCCAACATTGGTTTTCTTTCTCACTTTGATTAGGGAGAGGACTGCCACGGTCATGGAAACTCACTGCGCCGGAACTGTGGGAGGTAGAACCTACGGTGTTGCTAAATGTGTTTACGCTTAAGAGTGTTCGTGTGTTTGACTGTTTCGGTTTCGGGTAGTGTCGGAGTTGGTATCATTGCTGGTAAGATGATATGATCTTTTAATATTTATGGACTAGCTGTAAAAGCCATTATCCAGTAGCAACACTGGAAGTTGCAATAGCTGACCTACTCTGCTACGTAAACGATCATTTTTCCGAATGAAATGTGGCGATTTGTTAGTCTACCCTAAGATTAACAGAGGCATCAGCTGCGAATTAAAGGCGGTCTGGTGCCAAGGGGCGTTGTGCAAAAAAACCATTCAGACAAAACAAGTGACTCTACTCCTTGTGAAAAATTTATGTCATTTAGATATGACCGAAAAAATGATGTCGCACACCTTTTTAAGGGATGTATATTGATAGTGTTGTAACCGATATTGTAAGTTGCCGAACTGCCAGATACCGATAATTCCATTTCTCTAGTTTCTGCCAATACCGATCTCAGAACAGTGAGAAGTGAGCAAAATAACATTACATTATTAGCTATTAGAGGCAATATAACTAAGTATCTGTACAAGTTTCAATATTTTAGTGTTTGCAAGGGGGTACTCCATGTACCCGGAAACGCGCCCGTCATTCTATGTACTTTGGTTCAGATTAGTGGCCTACGTACCTCGCTTCTCATTTCCACAGAAAATCCAAACAATTCTCTTTTTTTTCAAATGCCAACTGAGGAAAGAAATACAAAATGAAGCATTTCTAGTAGTTGTTCTAACTTACTCTCTGCCTCTAGCAAAAAAAAAAAAAAAAAAAAAAAAAAAAAAAAGTGTGCAAGTAGAATAATATTCTCCACAGGTTGGGCCTCGTAATCCAGTTTTGCACGACAGATTTTCTGCCAAAGCTGATTTCCTTCTATAGTCACAGCGTGCGCAACTAACAGTCATGGTTTTTTAACCGTTACTCATTCTCAATGAGGCGGCCGATTTGGAAGATCCATTCTCCAGGCAAATCGTTAGTATTTTCTGTGAAAAAAAGTCATTACAATGTCATCATTATGTAGTTAACTGTTTATACAAGGTAAGCCTGGCAATTTTGCTGGCTGTGGAGTTAGTTCTTAAAGGAATGTATCCAAGATATTCAAACTAGACGTTTTGTATTTGCAGGCAAGTACAGTATTTGAAGCCACTAAACATTGTATGAAAAGAAAAGAAAAAGGCCCAAATAAATGTGCACCACTTTATTTTCAATCATTCGATGGAATAAATAACAAAGTGTGTTACGAAAAAGGATCAAAATGGACGTGCCTACTATGCTCACTTCTCAGAAGAAAATCATAATCAGTTAGTAAGTAACAGACAGGTGGATATAATATTATATATATATATATATGTCTATTATATATAGATATATATTATATATATAGACTTTATAATCGTAAGAGGTGGTATATCAGTCACATGGTAAAGTTGCTCAAACTAGCACTGTAAAGGGAGTTCATAAAATATTGAAAGGTCGTAGACTGGTTTACTACAGAGTACAGCTTTAGGTACAGAACTGTTTCGTAATAGGGCCAATTTGAACAGGTCACACGATACTCTTCAGAAGTCTGATGTAGAATGGTGTCAACTAACGTTGAATACGCCGTGCCCGTTGAACCGTACTGTGGAAGTGTTTCGTTTTTGAAAACGTGTTCGTTTTGAAAACAGGCACTGGTGATTTTTTAGGTTCGAGTCAAAGCTACCTTGGCCTATTGGAATAATTACACAGCAGAGATTGTTTTTTCTGTCAGTCTGCAAAGGCTGATGAGTTCGTTTCTTCTTTTGTTTAGAGTGGGCTAAGGAAAGGTTTGAGGTATTGCTTCACGAACACTTTTCTTCTCTAGACAGAGGTTGCAGGCTTTTTGATGATGTGGAGTATGGAGGCCCGAGAGCTTTGCTTATAAGCTTCCATTTCACGGAGTGTTTCTACATTTGAATCCTTTAACTTCAAGGATATGTTCACTGGGTTGCAGTTGCGTGTCTCTTGTCCTTTGTGTTTGAAGCTAGACTTGTTGGGCGTTGTATCTGGTTGGAAGGTTGTTTTCTGTTAGACCATGTAGTTTTCTTCATTGTAATTGTCATGGCGTGTTACAGTGGCTTGGTAAACCACTGTTGTTGGTGAGGCAGTATGGCCTTGCAGTGGACACTGGCTTTGTGTTCTGCAAGTGGCAGTTGTTTTGTGTTGCTGGTTTGTCAGATTCTGTTTGGTCAGTTTGTATTTGTTGTGCTGCTGATTGTTATTTGGTCCCATGTTTGCCATGCAGCTGTAACTTCAATGTTACCGTGTTTTCTGTTGAGTAGAGTATGTAGTTGATGTCCCACAAAAAATAAATGAAAAGCGGGAAGCAGCTTGTCTAAAAAGGTTGAAGAATTCTTGCCAATGTTTGGTGGGTGACATGTGTCAGTGAATGGGGGTTGAACCAGGTTATGTTTTCTGGCACGTCTTCATTTTGTGGCCTTGTTTGTTGACTGGTGTTAAACGGTTGGGTTCTTGTACTTAGATTATACCCAATAGCCACGTCTTTGTGTAGTGAACTTCCTGGTATATGGGTGCTGAGGTGTTGAAAGTGTTCTATCGTCGGATGAGTATTGTTAGAATAATGCTCCTGTTGATGCTTTCTGTGATGTTCTTGTAATGATGATGTGGAGGGTGGTTTCTTGCTCTGTTTGTGCACATAGAGAGGGATGTTGTTGGTTTCATTGTATGGCTTGTATGGTGCTGTGCGGAAATCGAGAGTTACGTCTAAAAAGTTTAGCTATTTTCTTGTTCTGCGTCAATTTCTATCTTCAGGTTGTTGTTTTGCGAATATCTTGGCATATTTTCTTCTTTATGTTCTCTGTTTGCCTGGGTGTTGCTTTGCAAACTGCCAAAACCGTCGTCTCTGTACAGACTAAACATTCATGTTAATGTGTAGTGAAGGTTGTGATTTAGCACCATGGGGATAGTTTCGACGGTGGCTGAAACTTGTGAACTAGTAGGACGTATATGTAGGACTAGGATAGTAGTAGGACTTATTACCTGCTATCCCAAACTTCAGAGCACATTAACATGAATGTTAGTCAGTGGCAGAGAAGACGGTTTTGGCAGTTTTGCAAAGCAATACACCCAGCAAACAGAGAACAATAAATAAGAAATATGCAAGATATTCGCAAACACAACAGAACTGTGAAGATAGAAATTGACGCAAACAAAAAATAGTAAACTTTGGTAGAACTTAACTCCTCGATTCTCCGCCACAGGGCATCATTAAAGCCATACATGAAACCAACAAACATCATCTTCCTCTCTATGTGCACAAACAGAGCAATCCACCGCTCCACTCGACACTAAAGAACATCCCAGAAAAGCATCAACAGATTATGCTAACATCTCATTCGACTGCCGAAAACACTTTCAACACCTCAGCAAACCCATATACCGGAAGCACTACAGCAAAGTGGCTATGTGGTATAATCTAACGTACAGAACCCAACCGTTATAACACCAGTCCAACAAACAAGGCCACAAAACGAAGACCGTGCCAGAAAACATAAACTGGTTCATACCCCCCATCATGGACAATGTCAGCCACCAACAATTGGCAAGAAATTCTTCAACTTTTAGACAGCTGCTTCCGCACGCTGGGACATAAAACTACATACTCTACATCTCAACAGGAAACACGGTAAAATTGAGTTACAGCTGCATGGCAAACATGGACCAAGGAAATAATATCAGCGCACAAACAATAATAAATACTGACCAAACATATGTATCTGCAGACCAGCAACACAAAAACAACTTGCAATTGCAAGAACACAAGAGCCAGGTCCACTGCAAGACAACTAGCCGTCTACCAACAACATAGTTGTACCCCCTCAAAAAAGGGCCACACGTGTAACAACGCTCATGACAATCATACAAGGAAGGAAACTTACATATTGTCTAACAGGAAAACACCTTTCAAAACCAGATACAACGCCCACAAGTCTAGCGTTCAAACCACAAAGACAAGAGAAAAGCGCAACTGCGTCTCAGTGGAACATATCTGGAGCTTACAAGGATTCAAATGTAGAACACACTCCGTGGAAATGGAAGCTTATAAGCAGCAGCTCGGGATACTCCACATCATCAAAAGCCTGCAACCTCTGTCTAGAAGAAACAGTTCTTCATCATACTCAAACCTTCCTTAGCCACTTTAAACAAAAGAAACGAACTCATCAGCCTTGCAGACACAGAAAAGTAACACATAGTGCCTTGTGTAATTATTCCAATAGGTAAGGATCATTGACCTCGACCTAATCACCAGTGCACTGTTTTCAATAAACGAATCACGTTCCCACAGTTACGGTTCAACGGGCACGGCGTATTCAACGTTGTTTGACACCATTCCTACATCAGTATCTCTGCAGAGTGAGGACCTGTTTCAAATTGGCCCTTACGAAACAGTTCTGCTAAAGCTGTATTTGTAGTATACCCAGCTACAACCATTTCAATATATATATATATAAATCCATTAATAAAAAGTAAACTCTATGACATTTCAAGATTACAAATTTGTTTTCGTATGGGCTCGCTCCAATCCATGGTTGGCATGGCTAAGCGGTGGATTGACTCATTCGACATACACGAGTCGCTACGTCACTCTACCTACTCAATACTATCACTACACACACCCACACACCACACACACACACCAACACACCACAACCCCATTACTCACCCTCGCTTGTGTAGTATTGAGGACGTAGGGTGACGTATCGACTTTATGTGGAATGAGTCAACCCACCGCTATATTAAATAGCTAGCACAGAGACCTTAGCCATTAGAAACTGTTGGTGTCGACAACGACCTTGAATCACGTATCTCAAAAGAAATGGCTAGAATTCTTTGGCACAGAGGTTACCCTGAATAAATTATTAAAACAGGATTGAAAAAGAGCCTCAAAGGCTCCACTCAAGCTTTCAAGTACCTGAAAGGAAAAGAGACCAGTAAACAACGTCACAAAAATTCCCCCTCGTGATGAAAATTTAAGATGACAAACAACACATATAAGCTAAAGCTAATAGACATAACACTAAGAGCTCCTGGCTAATACACCAACTTATAGAATCGTTTCGGAACTCTAACCCCAGTCATCTTGGCCTACAAACGAGAAAAGAGCCTGAGCGACCGTCTCGTCCGTTCGACACTCCCCTCCCGCTGAAAACTATCTCTCAGGCACTACAAGTTGTGCGCCGTCCAGATGGCAATAACTGCGACCATTTTATCTTAGGTGAGAAAAGGTAACAGGCCCTAAAGCAGTTTGGTAATGTAAAAGAGAAAATTCAAATGTACCTCGTCGAATCATTATTTATGCCTTATCCTGTTCCCGCGTGAGGCAAGCTATACATTGTGAAACTCAAAGGTCGTATCGCGGACAAAAGTCAGGATCTTGCGTATTTGAAATCTGGAGAGAGGATAGGGACCGAAAAACCATGAGAGGGCGGGCTTATTAACCAGCTCGAGGACTCTAAACCCCAAGGGAATCAAACTCCTGTCGATCATTCCAACAACAATATTTTTCGGTCAAAGCTGTTGCAACACTACCAACGTGTGTGTCTGTTCTGTATTGCTCTGAAATACCCGAGGCCAATTTACGTCGGTGAGACCTCCAATTGGTTCAGATATCGAATCATAACAAACCATAAAACATAGCATCAGAAACAAACCCCCACCCTAACCCCAACCCCGGCTTTCCAGTCACGCTTCCACTTCAATAGACCCAACCATATCACTCTCCTAGAGATCTCGGTCGCATTATCGTCAAAGGACAAGAATTCCCCCGACGCAAGATGGCAGGAACGCTATACGAAACAACAGTTAATTATAAAGCTAATATCCATTACAAACAGGTCCTCAACAAAGTACTTGTCTTCCTGATCCCACTACTCTCTCTATTAAGCTATGTCCCCGTCTACATCTGTTATAGTGTTCATTGATCAGTTTCTGACGAAGACTCAGGGGAGATCGAAAACGTTAATTACACCTACGTGCTACTAATAATATGTTGTATTTCAGTGTTATCTGTTGATGTTATCCTTTGTAACTCAGCTTCCAACACACGGTATACGTCCACCTGTATAATGATGTTAATATATATTATATATATATATACTATATATATATATACATGTCAAAAGGTTGTAAATAGTACTAAAAGGTTGTGAAAAAGTAACACGACGTTTGGGGTTTAGACCCTTCATTAGGTGGCAAAAATGCAAAACTGATAGTGACCCGGCCAAGGTACAAATAAAGAAAAACCAAACAACAAACTGGCAAGGACAAATAGGCTGCCAGTTCGTTTATGTATAAATGAAGGTCTAGGGGAATATGTCTAAATGAAGGTTCAAGTGAAATATATCCATAAGGTTAGACCCATGGATGGTACTACCTTACTTTAAGGTTAGACCCAGAATACCTAGGAGATGTAAAAACGCTCAAGTCTCACCAGTGACCTTACAGTAGTAGTATTGCACGCAAATATCATGAGAAAATATCACTTTCAAAAATAACATAAATATGGCAAGCAAAGAAAACATCTGTTCATCATTAGGTAACTATTCAGCTCACCAAAAGCTCTATAAATGCTTTATCTTCCAATAATACAGCAGTTCCATCATTGCGTTCACTGAACCTGGTTCAAAAGGTCTTGTAAACAATATATTCTTGAGTTACACAACAGCTGAATTTGTTTTCTTGTGATAACCTATTTCTTGTATAAGAAAGCCAACCGTTACGGCTTTATTGTGGGTTGGTAAATCAACAACTAAAAAATACCATATTGTGTGTTTAAATATTATGAAAATTGTCTGTGGAAACACAGCTTATTATTTTCCTTTCAAAGTGCAATTACCTGTTTAAGAAAAAGTCAAGTTAGGTATACATGAGGTAGTAATGTTTTTCACTTATTTGTTGATACCACTAACTAGGGCTAATCATGGACGAAGTGTTTATGTAGTGACTGGAAAAGGGTAGGTGTGAATCGGCAAAAATATAAAGAAACGTTGCAAATACGGTCAAAATCTGTGGCATTTGAAAAAGCGTATCATTACAACTAGCTTATCACCTACGCCTATCAGAACACTATATGAATATTACAATGCGTCAGGCAGCTGTAGCATTAGTGTACCAAAGTACTGTACATTTATTTTGTGCGTATTTTGCCGCGGTTATTCTCTTTTTTTTTTTTTTTTTGGCCGGGCACTTACCTGGAAACTAGTGTTAAATTTTTTTCATTTTGAATGTTGCGTACAGGCTGACACAGCACCACTACACACTTGAGCTGTGAAAACAGATAGCAACCGTTTTTCATCGTAATACCGATGTTAGTATTGAACACTATTCAAGAAGACACTTCAGTGCATACAAAACGCTAGTAACGGTAACCAGTTACACCTCGTGCACTTGTGTGGCCCTTCCTTCATCCTAAAATTTTGTCATTCAGTCTGGTACATGCAAGTACATGCAAATAATCTAAGTATAAGGAACAACATAAAACCTAAAAGTGTCACGAGTGTAGAGCGACCACCAAAGCAAGGGACTCTAAACTAAAGTAATGACAATCCGAACATCACCAAAATTCTTACTTCTTGTACTAGATGAAGGAGTTGGACTACAGGCAAAGGGTTTCGAGCATATCGCATTTTGCTGATTCGATTTCTTTTATGGGGCAATGATTTTCCTTCGCGTCAACAGTTGCTGTTGTAAGATGTTCTGTCCAACCTTGTATAACGAGTTTGTTTCAGTTGAACCAGAATACCCAGGTGAATCAAGGGCACTGACAACTATGTACATTTTCAGGCTTGGAAACGTAAAAGTGAAAGTGATGTTATCATAGTATGACCTTGCGACGACGGGTAAGCACTCTCAGATATCAGACTTTAATCTGATTACCGTGGACATAGAGGATTTGAATGGCTTCAAAGTATGTGTCAATGTTATTCCCCGGAGGTAGTATACTCACATATTGTTTCGTTGGACGTCTCGTGGGTTAATAGAGGGTAGAGATGTCGTATTTGCCTTGAATCTGCCTTTAGAAATGATGACAAAAAACACCCGCTCGGTGTTACGAAAAGCCTCACTACACTGAACAACATGATACGGTCCTTTCCTTTAAGGAAGTTAACTCCGTTGATACATACCATAGGTACCATGTGGTGTTATCGATGAGTTCACGAGGCTGTAGTTTGCTGTCTAGAAATTGTCAGGTGGGTGAAACGGAATAATTAGTCAATGCGATTTACCTGGATCGCCGAATTAAAACCTTTCTAGATATTTGCTCACATGGTACATACAGTCAGTTTTATAGTGCGCACTCAAGCTATAGCGTTACAGTACAATGTGTCCAGTGCTGTTTCGCTTGAGTATACGTGTCGACATACCTTCCGTTGTGCTGCCTTTTGCACGTTCATAATTAGAATTCCACTCCAACTGGTTTGTCTTCAACCAGAATTGAGTATTGGAAGGTACTAAACATTGAGTGCAAGGATATTATCGAATTTGATAGTTTTGGTGTTACTTTTATGATAATTTGAATACAATATTGAAAGAAATACTTCTGTAAGGAATCTTTATGTTAGATGGACTTTTTAAACGTATAGTTTCAACACTTTGGTGTATAAGGCAAGTGGTTATGCAGTTCCCTTCTTAAACAGCCTGCTATTTTAAGCACTTAAGGTATTTCGATCTGGGATGACTTTACCGTTGCCTCGATTCCAAAGGGTACCCTCCATAATGTTTCCCCCCTTCACTTTTTGACATGTTTTTACAACACAGAAACGTTACAGTATGAACAAGTAATGGGCCAGCTACCTTAAGCCATCATATAACAAGTCAAGACAAAGAGGAGTGGCTTTGTCTAAAAGGAAATAAAGTAGTCGATCTACCCAACTATCGTTCTGTATAGCAGCTGAGCTTAAGGTTTTCCTGCCAAAAACCTGGTGAATGAAAAACCCATGGCAGACACGGTGAGTAAAACCTGAGGATTTGGAACCAATTGGACAACACTTTTTTTTGGGAAGGGCATTTTCCAGGCAATATTGCTCAAGTCACGCTCCCTGGTGTGAACAGAAAATTGTTAATAATATCGAGAGATTTGTTCCTTTCTGTTGTGGTTGCACGTCAAGCATCTCTGTACTAAATGGTCATCACATTATAAACATTTAAATAAATTCTGTTCCTTTATGTTAGGCAGGTGTTGACTTTTGGACAGCAAGAGATTGCGGGGAGAGGCAGGTACGTTGCCTATATGTCATACTTCGGGGTCCCAGGAGTAGCTCTGTTGACAACATGCTTTTTGTAATGCCCGGATTAGTAAAGGAGTAGTCGTTGTCGTCGCCGCTGGGAAATGCGTAATGACAACAGCTTGCAACTGACCTCCCCTGAGCGTGAAACCGACGGTAGGTTGGACAGAAAATTGAGACAGAAGTTATAAACAGATTCCGCTACCTTCTGACTGTCCGACAAACCCACATTGATTCGTGAATGAACATCACACGATGCAGGAGTCAATCAATTTGAACGGGAATGAATACTTACTGAGGAAAATGATCTCTCTACTGCACTTAGAGGGACTGACCTTAGAGTTGCTTAGGAAAACTTAATGTTGATGTTGTCAGTTAGAATCGTTGGATGGTTTCATGATGTTCAATTTTGCTTATTACTTTGGTAAAACACAATCTGTAATAATATGTTTCGAGGTTTCCTGCCCTGGGTTTGCGAATTGAGGGTAAGGGGTAAACAAAGGTGAGCGAACACATTGAAATTTGTGGGACATAACAGAGATACTACACCTTTACCACTGGTTAGTATATTGTGCAGTGTTTTTTTTTTCACTCAACCGGCAGCAAAAACCGGCCTAACCCGTTCTCTGGGTTTCCGTACAATATTTGTACCCAAATATTGAAATTGGCATTCCTATAAAATTGGGTGCATTACAGTTACCTTACTGGACAATTCAATAGGGGTAATACTATGCAATCAAATAAAAAATGTAAAGCAATATATAAACAATGAAAACCAGTTGGGAATTACAGCTTTAACGTACTTACCAAGTTTTTTCTACCCTTAAATGTGACTGCTATGAGGTGTGGTACGTCATATATAGTAATGTTGCACTCCAAACTGTTTAAAATCTAACTTACTATAAGCAAGCCGTAGGGAAAGTTGTAGTATTCAATGAACTTGCAACGTCAGCTTAAAAGTATAGAAGGTGAATGTTCCTGTCAAAGTAGTAATATTGGAAATCTTTTACTAAACGAAGGGCTGTCCTGAAAGTATTAGGTGCCCAAAGGAAAAATTACGTTGAAGGGCATTTTCGAAAAGCCTCTGAATTCCACAGACAGCCTTATAACTTTCTCTGCAGGGCTATGAGATCAGGTTTTGCGGTCACCATGCGGCTAGTGTTAAATTAAGTAAAAGTTTTCCATGGCAATTTTTACGAAATGGTGGTCTCAAATAATTGCTTTGAGGATTTGTGTATTTTTTCTTTTCAAGTGCAGTAAGGAAAAAATGTCAAACTATATGTTACAAAGCTTTTAAATGGATAAAGTCTAGGTCAGCCCCATCTTCACAGTGACATTGGGGTTGTTGCAGTAATAAAATTTATCGGGTTAATTGATAATAAAAAATGGTAGATCGCAATAATTGTGATATAACTTTTGTTGCAGTACTCGGATAAACCGCTATGACTTTTTTCCTTCGCAAGTCGGCACCTTCCAACAGCGTGAATATCGATTTGTTATACTATGTATATGTATATGTAAATTGTATATACTATATATATATATATAATCTATTATATACATATATATATAGTAAAACAGAAAAGTTCACAACGTCATACTCCGAGGTAAAATACTATAAAGGAAGGAATTCAATCAATGAGCATCAAACCTGTTGATTTATGGAGTATAAAAGATACAAAAATGTATTTTCGAATTTTCGTTCCCCCTGGAAACCCTCGTCAGCGAGATTTTAAGGCAAAATGAGTACAAAGTGCACAAGAACCTGCATGTAATAACAAACAAAAGATTTAGGATTCAAATTGTTGCTGGAAAAAGTGTACTTGATTTAGAAGACCAAGGTCTTTGTTAAGTCGGGTGATGTGTGATTTAAGGCCACTTTTCATTTATCCAAACAAGTTCGTTACGCTTTTCGTTGTTCGCGCAAATAAAAGTTATTGCAATGATGGGATTACTTTGAGATTTTCGATGGAATGGTGGGAAGGTTATAAGGTGCTCTGCTACTGGGAACCAAGAGTAATTGTCACGGATTGACGCTTGTACTGGTTATTGAATCTTAGACGAAGGAAACGGTTCAGGTCCAGTTTTCGCCACGTAGAGCTTGTCTTTAACATAGATTACAAAGGAAAAATATAAAAACAACATTACAGGAATCACAATTAAGGTTAGGAGGAAGATGATCGGAAAATGTATGGAGGGATGTTGATGTACACGTTCTTCAGTCCGTAATAGGCGCAGACTTTGGCAGCGTTTTTTGTGCAGTGGCTTTGGCCCTAGAGCGGAGTCTAAGGTCAGTAATGGGAGAAGTAAGAATTATCCTAAGGGTAGCGGGGTCTGTCGCAATGCTTAGGAGAGGGGGTCGGAAAAAAAATGCCTGAAAGGCAGGATCGTTCGTTTAGGGAGACAAAATTTTGTTTTAAGGTGATTCGCCAAAGATTGGAATTAGGGTGATGGGTACTTAAGCACAACGGGTATTAAGGCGATGGGGTTTTGAATTCTTATTAGCGTAAAAGGTCCTGGCGATAATGGAAGCAGCTTAAGTATACTTGTTTGAGTAAGTGGATGGGTTAGCTGTTCGATAGAAAGTAACCGGTGAGGTGAAGAACCGAACGATCATTAGTCAGCGGGGTCGAGCAAATACGTTTGTGGTGCGAAGACATTGACTATAAACTATTGACTTTTTCACAAGTTTCTGAGGTGGACACTATCGAAGTGTTAGCTAAGAGAGTGGTGTCTGGGGTAGTGCAATAAAGGGAAGTCGAGATGGTTCCGTCGGTCTAGTTTTTAACAGTACGTCAAGAAGCTATTGAGTGGTTTGAAAACCTAAAAAGTAACCTTAACTCCTGTCATGGAAGAACGTAACTGGTCTTAAAAGTTCAAGGGCCTCCCTACATGGGTCCAAATGAAAAAAATATCGGTCGATGTAGCGATCAGTAGTGTGAGGGTTTTTAAGGGGAAGCTAGATAGCATTCAGTCTCGAGTTTATGCATAAAATTATTGGCATATCTCGGTTGTACATTCTTGTGCCATGACGGTGTCCCTTGATTTGATGGAATAGAAGTCGCATGAAAAGTAAAATAAATGTTTTCAAGGATGAATGTTAACAATTTTGGGAAAGGTGCGCATGAGACGGGTTTATCGACGTGTGATCAAAAACAAAGTATTCGCATGCAAGGGACGCCCTCCTTGTGTGGGAATGTCAGTATACACTGCCGTAAACATCCAAACCCAAATAGGTTATTTTTCACACCCTACCTAAAAATTCACAAATTATCTACGTACTTTCACTACCACTTTTCCCGTAACAGGGATCTCATCTATTCCAATCCAGAATTAGACAATGTCAGGCGCGAATATTTGTGTCGCTAGCTAGGATTCACTCCGTAAAAGTACTGGTAGACCAAGTATTTAGGTATTGGGACCCTCACTGAGGGTCTTTCAGGATAGTTGTACAGTTATTCTTAACCCCTTGCTTCAGCAAAAATTCTAGTTATCACAAGGATACTACACACTTCTTAGAACATTGTCAAAATAGGCACTCTCCCAAGAAGCTCTTCCTTGTCACCATTGGAATGTACTGGCATTGTATAATAAAGTCCATATGCGAAGAGAACAACGAAAGAGTACCGAACTTGTTTGGGATAATGAAGCTTAAATCACACATCACCGTGACCTTACCCCCCCCCCCAAAGACCTTGGTCTTTCTAAATCAGTGTACACGTTCCAGCTAAAACAATTTTAAATCCCTTCTTTTGTTTGTTAGTACATGCAGGTTCTTGTGGCAAAAAACTTAATTTTACTCATTTTGCCTTAAAATCTGGCTGACGAAAGGTTCCAGGGGACCGAAAATCGTTGACGAAAAAATTTGTATCTTTTATACTCCTAAATCAACCAGTTATGCACCATTATTGCATTCCTTTGCTTATACTATATATATATATATAATGTACACAGAAAAAAAAAACCATCATTCGACACACAATATATCAAAAGCACAACTGAAAATAGACGGAAATCCAGTTTACGTAAAAAGTTATATTTTCGGCAGCCAAACTGGCGCCTTGGTCACAGTAGAGATCACAAAAGCCAAGCAAATGTACAAAGCAAAGACAAGACACAAAAAATGACGCAAATAAGTCAAACACAGGTCTGACTGTGTTTTAGTATATATATCTATATATATATTTATATATCTATATATATCTATATTATACATATATATCTATATTATATAATATATAATATATAATATATATTATATATATAATAGTATATATCTTATATTATTTGTCTTTATTATAAAAGCATCGCACCAGAAAACGAACATGAGAAAATCATAAAGATCCATGTGAAAACAGAATCAAGGTATAAAGTTTATTAGCTTCAGCTCTCAAGCTCTATCGATAACGTAAAAAACAAGTATAAAGTGAGGTGTAGAAAAGGGAACAAAGACAAAAAGAAAGAAGAAGCGTTAAAGCATGCAATGAGGAAAATTTTGATCCCAAATAGATAAATGGTTAACACGGTTTGGCTACTTACGTTCTAGTTTGACACTTTATAAACCGTCATTAACATTACGCCCCCCTTGGAACCAGGAATATCAAGTCTTCCAGATTGCCATTTCTTTCCCTAAGTCGGGACTCCTGCTGTCGTAAAGGTTGTACCATCTCCACGTGACAAGAAGTGTGTCGGTAATGTATATACACATCAGGATTGTGGTCAAAGTCAACAGGGGAGGGCTAGTGAGATGTTATAGAGCTCATGCAATGGCTGTTCCAAAGCCTTTTCCTTCCTAAAACTGTGTTAAGATTAATTTATTCCATTTAGTTCGTAGTCTGACACCCTTCCATATTTTTGATAACAAACTTGTGCAGGATAAATAAGGTAGATGAATAACATATTATATATATGATTTTATATATATATATGATATATATATATATATATTCTCTTTCTTGCACTGGCTATGTATCATCGTCAGTAAGCTAGACTGCAAGTACTGTAATTGTTGCTCATTACAGTCCATAAGCCGCTACTCCTTGTGTGCAAGTTGTGAATTCTCCTCAATAACAGGCCATTACGGTTGGAGATACACAATCTGATGATGCACGTTTCCTCCTTCTCCACTTATGGGCCCTGTGTTGATCTCTGTTGCTCCTGTACAGACCATCACTTCAGCCTGGGTACACCAGTGACGCTGCTTACGTAACACTCTCTCTGCGTAACTCTCCATGGCCATGTCCTCAGTGACGTAAAATACTGTAACTGGAAAAATAGGTACTTTAGAAAAATAGCTTTTTCCGCCCCATGGCGGATATTGTTAGCGATTCACTAGCGGTTCGGTTGATGGGCACCAGTGATCTGCCGGTTGGGGATTCAAATATCATAGAAAAAGACAAACTATGGAGTTATCATTTGTCCACATAGCTCTTACTCGGTTACATCCATTATTGTCACTTAACTGGATTTCCAACGGTAGGCACATAGCAAAACTGCATAATATGTAATCAAAATTTACGATCGTACTCTGGAATCGTGAGGTAGACTTAACCTTTGCCTATGTTGCAGCGAAAGGAGGTAGGAAATTGAAGTAACACTGCCACAAGTTTACAGAATTTAAAAATCGTTTTGTTACTTGTTCTAGAAAGAAGGCTGCTTTTGTTTGTTGTTACTGCTGATCATGACACAATTGCACAAAGCAAGAAAGCTGACGTAATATTACAACTATGCAAAATTTAAAAATATTTTCAACACTGCGTAACGGCACTCGCGTACCCACGGTGGTATTTCTTTCGTTAAATACTTTCGTCTAACCATGGGATCAAATTAAAAGTGCAAAATATGTCCCTCCATCATGGATTCTCTCACCGCACGGTACCCCCTTGTTCCAACGAAAGGGTTCCAAAATCAGGCAGTTTGTTCGAGTAAGGATTATCTGTTATAAAAATAGTGTTAGAATCGAGACGTGCGGAAATGTAGTTATGATATTTGTAGTTATGCATCCTACATAACATAGGTAAAGAACTTCATTGGTTGCTCATATGTTTACACTTTGTTAGAAGTATCCTTGTCAGATCTTTAACATTAAAGACTCTTTAATTTCACCACTTGCCAGTACGTGTATATGTATGCCCTAATGAGTTTTAATCTAGCTGTTTTCTCAGTTAAACCAAAACCACTGTCTAGAAATACACTTTAAGACATAAACACCATAAACCCGCACGAGGTTTTAATTTGCTTAGAGCAGGGAGCCCCTTAGTCGGTAAAGTTAAGCCAAAAATTGGATGAACTAGAACAACTTGACAACAAAGGGTGTTTTTTGGTTTTGAATTGTTGATTGGCCCGCTGAATCAATTATATCAAAATTTGGATACCGAAACAGGGTATTGCATAAATCAAAATGGCCGCCTATTGACAACACTTTAGCCCACGTATAACAAAAAACGGTTGCTATTTATACCACCAAATGAATTATGAGTGTACAGGAATATGGTACTCGAGGTAATGCTGGGTCAAAATGCTGCGTGACGTATTTATGAGTGCTGAGCTGAGTGTTGCGTTATTTACTTCACCTAACATTTACAGTGGTGACATACTTGAAGAATATGTTTCTTATCTCCAAATACTAACGTGAGAAACAACAGACGTAAAGAAAAAGGAAATCAGCTCACTTTAAATGTATATAACGGATTATAGGACACCTTAAGAGGTTGCGATCGAGACTTCAGATGTCATGAAACCATTGATGAGCTTTATTCGTGGATGGACAATTTCGGTTCATGATGTGCAAACGATTGGGTTTTAATTCTTGGAAGTCGTAAGTCTACAGTGAACAGCAGAATGAAGATAACTCTAAAACATATTCGATCACGGATAGCGCCAGTTGCGGTAGGGGGGCCGAGACCCCTGTCGGGAGGTTCTGCCTCCATATTGTGTTTTTAACCTTTCTACGGGGGAGCCGTAATTAATTTGTATGAAACACTAAAGAATGTATTCCTCGACGATGGTAAAAGACACCCGAAGATTTACTTCGTATGTGTTTGCTCTATATTAGGGCATATATTATTGAAGAATATCCCAGACCTCCCAATTTTCTTCACTAAAAAACGCCATTCATAATTTCTTGAATTAAAAAACATCAGATTTTGCAAATTTCCTTCTGAAAGAAAAACCCAATCTTTGTGCTCCGCCGAAGCGTGCCAAAAATGGCTATCAATAACCTTGTCGGGGATCGTGTTGCTGCCCCCTCGCGCAAAATTCGGGCTCTGTTGCATTGTGGAAGTTACCAATGTTCTTTTTGTTTCCAAATAAAAGCACTCTGACAGTTTGGAAATTAGCCATAGCGGTTAGTCGGCATTTGGCACCTATGGGGTATTTATCCAGTTCCAATGTGGCAAAGATATGTGAGTTAGCACGCTTAGAGTAGACTGGGAATCTCATGACTCACAAGATTTGAAACCACCACAGTGATCCTGAATAGTTCTTGATAGAACTAGCATATTGTGTGAATCAGGAGTTATGATATTCTGTGCGAATCAGAAGTAGCTTCATGTAAGTGACATGTCGTATGAGAATGAAATATGGTGGGTAAGCCATAGTGTCCCATCAATGAACATACTCTTAGATAGCAAGGAACCACTTTTAAGAGGGAAGTTTGGTTCTCGCCTCTGCCAGCATGATAGTGAAGTGACTTTTGGAAGGAAAAGTAATTTTTACCGACATTACTAATGTAGTTACATGTATTCCTCAGACGAATAAAAAGTAGCCTATGTTAAAAACTTCTTACCCCAAGTACGTAATGAGACATTTGATGTTATTGTGTGTTATCGATATTTATGATTATTACTAGGCCGTAGGAAGCTTTTTCGAGACTGGGGGGGGGGGGTGGCTGACCTTTTTTCGGAACCACCGTCCTGCGAGAGGGAGTCCTAAAGGGAGGGGACACACCCCTCACCTTTGGAACATTTTGGTTTTGAGAGTCCCTCGTGCGGGATTAGAAGATAGTTTGACATGGGGGGGAGGGGCTTTGGTGGGAGATAGCCAGATGCGATTTTCTAGACATTGATACCCCTTCCGAACACTAGACCATCATATTTGCCTATTATAATTCTTCCGATTTTAAATTTAGCAAAATAAAAATATTCAAAGAAAAGGAGAACAACTACAACATCCAACACAATGCAGCTGTGGTGTGAGCTAAGATTTTTTTTGTGTTGGAGGCTTCTGAAGGACTGGCGTTATCTGGAGGGGTGACTCCCGTTTACTATTCTAGCGGCGCGCCATCATAGTTGGCGCGGAGCGTGCAAGAAAATTGAGATTGAATACATCAGATCACCTAAATGACACTTGCAGGCTTGATAGAGCCATCAAGATGTGCAATTTGTGATAAACATGTAAGCTTGATTTGAATTTATTCTAAACACATTCTGGAGGATGGATTAGCTGAGCGGTTTCCTTGTTTTTTTTTTTTTTGTTTGTTTGTTTTTTGTTTTTTTGTTTGTTTGTTTTTTTTTTTTGTTTGTTTGTTTTTTGTTATTGTTGTTGTTTTCTGTTTGTTTGTTGGGTTTTTTTTTTTCTTGTTTTGGTTTTTTTTTTTTTTTTTTTGAAATAGAAACAAAAAAAATAACATTACAAAGCTTTGAAGTAAGAGTTAGATGAGGTTTTACGGCTCAGTTTCTGACTAATTGGTTTAATGAAGTCACGGCCACGGCCTTTGCCCTTTTTTTTTTTTTTTTTTTTTTTTCCAGTTGTGGCTCACTGGCTAGTTTTCCCTGCTCCATTGTTTTGGAGAGATTTCTTCAAAGCTTTGGTAGGATCACACAGATGCCCTCCGTGCAGCCCCTCATCGTGTTTGCAAAGGCAGGCCGTTAGTGGCCCAGATCAGAGTTCAAACCGAGAAACAAACTGATGTTTGCTATCAAATGAGGCCGTCAACGATCGATTTTGTCAATATTGGTCTGTACCTGCCAATTAGGACCCTAAGCCCTTTTGTTTTGTCCCTCATTGCCTTGAAAAGGCAGTTGGCCCAGATCAGAATTCAAGACTAGTATTTTAGACTTACTCTATCGTTCCGTCAATGACGCCTACAAACCCACCTTTCACCCGCCCCTCGGAAATTTGGACCATAATGTGATTCCGCCGTATCCTACCTCTACACCAGTGCTTCGTAAAAGAGTAAGCCGATAAAGAAAACAATAGAAGTTTGGACCGATGAATCTCAGGCACGTCTAAATAATAATAATAATAATAATAATAATAATAATAATAATAATAATAATAATAATAAAATTTATTTATATAGCGCTTTACATAAAAAAAATATCTCAAAGCGCTTTAAAATGTAAAATGCAACGTAAAACAAAAACAACTTAAGCCAAAAGGGTAAAATCAAAATTGAAAATTAAAACAAGAAGAAATAAAAATCAAACAGAAAGAATGAAGAACCAAGGACAATAAAACACGAAAGAATCAACTACTGTTAAAGTACTTCATAAAAAGATGCGATTTAAAATGTGATTTAAACTGATCAAAAGTGGGTAAAACGCGAATATGAAAAGGTAAAACATTCCAAAGCCTAGGGGCAGATTAAAAAAAAAAAAAATGCTCTGTCCCCGTAAAAATTACAATTACCAAGAGGTTGAAAAAGGGTCGGGGCGGACGAGCGAAGAGCACGAACAGAACAACGCCAAAATAAGAGTTCATTTAAAAAGACTGGTGCCATGCCATGAAAAATTTTAGAAATAAAACATAAAAGTTTGAAAATTCAATACGTTGTTGTATGGGGAGCCAATGTAAACTTTTTAGAAGCGGAGTTAACTTTTTCATGTTTCTTTGTTCCGGTTATCAAACGAGCAGCGGGATTCTGAATTAATTGAACTTTGCGAATTTCATAAGCTGGTAGACCATGCATTAAACTATCGCAATAATCTAAACGAGAAGTCACAAAAGCATGGACTAATTTCTCTGTTGAAGACTGATCTAAAATGTTGCGAATCATATCAATGTTATAAAGAGCAAATGATGCTAATCTACAAAATTTTGACGCATGGGCTGACATGGTTGCGTTATTATCCATGATTACAGGACAGCTTCGAACGAACGGACAGAGAAATGTTTATAAACGCATCCGAGGATATCGACGAAATAACCGATACCGTCAGCGAATACTTAAAAGTTTTGTAAAGATAACGTACTTGAAAAGAAAACTGTGACAATTTATCCCCAAAACAAACAACCATGGATCACATCGGAATTGAAAACAGTAATTAATGAGAAAAGGGGCCTGTTTTAGAGAGGGCGACAACGAAAAGCTAAAAATTGTAAATGAGAGGTTGAAGAGTGAAATCCGAGAGGCTAAGGACAATTATAAGACAGGAGAAAAAGTTATTTCAAATCGAATGACACTGGCAAAGTTTGGAAGGGCATAAAGAGCGTAACTGGTTGCGAGCAGAAGAAAATTTAACGAAAATAGTGTTAATAATATTAGTAAAAAATAATAAATTGAACAACTTTTATGCTTGATTTGATGATAATAATTATTCAGCCGAACTGCAGCGTGTTGCTCAAAGGCTAAGTAGTATTGACAAGTCGGACAAAATTGAATTTACTCAGACTGACGTTTCCCGAGAATTTAAGCGTAGTGATTCCAGCAGAGCCTCTGGTCCTGATGGTATCAGTGGTAAAGTTCTGAAATTGTGTTTTTAACAATTGTCACGTAATTGTCAATACATATTTAAAATGTCCCTGCTCTCTCATCGTACTCCAGTTTCATGGGAAACTTCCCATTTGATCCCTGTTCCTAAAAGACCTGTCTGTACTGTGTTGGACGATCTAAGACCTGTAGCCCTGACGTCGATTCCTATGAAAACTTTGGAACGGCTTGTTCTTTCAAAACTGAGCCCCTTAATGACAAGACACGGAAATCCACCAAGCGAATGTTTCTTTTACGGAAGCTTAATTAATACATTCATATTAGACCACATCCTCATTTCCCTGTTTTACAAAGCGACAGTTGAGACCGTACTTACTTTTTGGTTTGTCAGCCTGGGGTGGTAATGCAACAGCTTATAAGGTGTCGGTCACAGGTACTAAGTTCAGTTGAAGAGCTGCCTGAAAGAGTAACAAATAGAAAAATTAAATCGTTAATGTCCTCTGATCATCCTCTGAGAATTTAAAGTTGAATTCACTACACGCACGGGTAGAGCGATCGTTAAAAAAAATGTAGGACAGAAAGATACAGAAAATCTTTTTTACCGCGGGCGACATTGACTCTTGCCAACAATTTTTTTTACAACAAAGTAGGGGCATTTCCTTTTTATCTGTTATCTTATTAGAAGCGGACTGAATTTTACTATCATATGAGGCCCACGACGATCGATTTCGTCAATGTTTGTTTATATCCGCCAGTTGAGCCCCTAACCCTGTAGGGACCAAACTTTTTTCAGCAGGCCTGAGATCAGTCCACGCCCTGCCTGGTAGCGACCAAATATTTTTCAGCAGACGGAATTTCGGAAATCGTATCGAGGGACGAGGCTTTTCGAGAAAGTCGCGAAAACGCAAATTTCATCCCCGCCTTTCGGGTATAAACCTACTGGTGACCATTTTACTAAAGAACAGGGTTGCCCGTCCTGGTCGGCCTGAGATCAGTCCATGCCCCGCCTGGTAGCGACCAAATATTTTTCAGCAGACGGAATTTCGGAAATCTTCTCGAGGGACGGGGCCAGTGGAGAAAATCGCGAAAACGCACATTTTATCCCCGTTTTTCGGGTATAAATGTACTGGTGACCATTTTACTAAAGAACAGGGCTGCCCGTCCTGGTCGGCCTAACATCAGTCCATGCCCCGCCTGGTAGCGACCAAAAATTTTTCAGCAAACGGAATTTCGGAAATCTTCTCATGGGACGAGGCTTTTCGAGAAAGTCGCGAAAATACACATTTTATCCCCGTCTTTCGAGTGGAAAGGTACTGGTGACCATTTTACTAAAGAGCAGGGCACCCGTCCTAATCGGCCTGACATCAGTCCATGCCCTGCCTGGTAGCGACCAAAAACTTTTCAGCACACGGAATTTCGGAAATCTTCTCATGGGACGAGGCTTTTCGAGAAAGTCGCGAAAAGACACATTATATCCCCGTCTTTCGAGTGCAAAGGTACTGGTGACCATTTTACCAAACAGCAGGGCACCCGTCCTGGTCGGCCCGACATCAGTCCATGCCCTGCCTGGTAGCGACCAAATATTTTTCAGCGGACGGAATTTCGGAAATCGTTTCGAGGGACGAGGCTTTTCGAGAAAGTCGCGAAAACGCAAATTTCATCCCCGCCTTTCGGGTATAAACCTACTGGTGACCATTTTACTAAAGAACAGGGTTGCCCGTCCTAGTCGGCCTGAGATCAGTCCATGCCCCGCCTGGTAGCGACCAAATATTTTTCAGCAGACGGAATTTCGGAAATCTTCTCGAGGGACGGGGCTAGTGGAGAAAATCGCGAAAACACACACTTTATCCAAGTTTTTCGGGTATAAATGTACTGGTGACCATTTCACTAAAGAACAGGGCTGCCCGTCCTGGTCGGCCTGACATCAGTCCATTACCTGCCTGGTAGCGACCAAATATTTTTCAGCAAACGGAATTTCGGAAATCGTCTCGAGGGACGAGGCTTTTCGAGAAGGTCGCGAAAATACGCATTTTATCCCCGTCTGTCGAGTGCAAAGGTACTGGTGACCATTTTACTAAAGAGCAGGGCACCCGTCCTGGTCGGCCTGACATCAGTCCATGCCCTGCCTGGTGGCGACCAAAAATTATTCAGCAAACGGAATTTCGGAAATCTTCTCATGGGACGAGGCTTTTCGAGAAAGTCGCGAAAAGACACATTATATCCCCGTCTTTCGAGTGCAAAGGTACTGGTGACCATTTTACCAAACAGCAGGGCACCCGTCCTGGTCGGCCCGACATCAGTCCATGGCCTGCCTGGTAGCGACCAAAAACTTTTCAGCAAACGGAATTTCGGAAATCTTCTCATGGGACGAGGCTTTTCGAGAAAGTCGCGAAAATACGCATTTTATCCCCGTCTGTCGAGTGCAAAGGTACTGGTGACCATTTTACTAAAGAGCAGGGCTGCCCGTCCTGGTCGGCCTGACATCAGTCCATGCCCTGCCTGGTAGCGACCAAAAATTTTTCAGCAAACGGAATTTCGGAAATCTTCTCATGGGACGAGGCTTTTCGAGAAAGTCGCGAAAAGACACATTTTATCCCCGTCTTTCGAGTGTAAAGGTACTGGTGACCATTTTACCAAAAAGCAGGGCACGCGTCCTGGTCGGCCCGACATCAGTCCATGGCCTGCCTGGTAGCGACCAAAAACTTTTCAGCAAACGGAATTTCGGAAATCTTCTCGAGGGACGAGGCTTTTCGAGAAAGTCGCGAAAACACGCATTATATCCCCGTCCTTCGAGTTCAAAGGTACTGGTGACCATTTTACTAAAGAGCAGGGCTGCCCGTCCTGGTCGGCCTGACATCAGTCCATGCCCTGCCTGGTAGCGACCAAAAATTTTTCAGCAAACGGAATTTCGGAAATCGTCTCGAGGGACGAGGCTTTTCGAGAAGGTCGCGAAAACACACACTTTATCCCCGTGTTTCGAGTGTAAAGGTACTGGTGACCATTTTACCAAAGGGCAGGGCACCCGTCCTGGTCGGCCCGACATCAGTCCATGCCCCGCCTGGTGGCGACCAAAAACTTTTCAGCAAACGGAATTTCGGAAATCTTCTCATGGGACGAGGCTTTTCGAGAAAGTCGCGAAAAGTCACATTTTATCCCCGTCTTTCGAGTGTAAAGGTACTGGTGACCATTTTACCAAAAAGCAGGGCACGCGTCCTGGTCGGCCCGACATCAGTCCATGGCCTGCCTGGTAGCGACCAAAAACTTTTCAGCAAACGGAATTTCGGAAATCTTCTCGAGGGACGAGGCTTTTCGAGAAAGTCGCGAAAACACGCATTATATCCCCGTCCTTCGAGTTCAAAGGTACTGGTGACCATTTTACTAAAGAGCAGGGCTGCCCGTCCTGGTCGGCCTGACATCAGTCCATGCCCTGCCTGGTAGCGACCAAAAATTTTTCAGCAAACGGAATTTCGGAAATCGTCTCGAGGGACGAGGCTTTTCGAGAAGGTCGCGAAAACACACACTTTATCCCCGTGTTTCGAGTGTAAAGGTACTGGTGACCATTTTACCAAAGGGCAGGGCACCCGTCCTGGTCGGCCCGACATCAGTCCATGCCCCGCCTGGTGGCGACCAAAAACTTTTCAGCAAACGGAATTTCGGAAATCTTCTCATGGGACGAGGCTTTTCGAGAAAGTCGCGAAAACACACATTTTATCCCCGTCTTTCGAGTTCAAAGGTACTGGTGACCATTTTACCAAAGAGCAGGGCACCCGTCCTGGTCGGCCCGACATCAGTCCATGCCCTGCCTGGTGGCGACCAAAAACTTTTCAGCAAACGGAATTTCGGAAATCTTCTCATGGGACGAGGCTTTTCGAGAAGGTCGCGAAAATACGCATTTTATCCCCGTCTTTCGAGTGTAAAGGTACTGGTGACCATTTTACTAAAGAGCAGGGCACCCGTCCTGGTCGGCCTGACATCAGTCCATGCCCCGCCTGGTAGCGACGAAAAACTTTTCAGCAAACGGAATTTCGGAAATCTTCTCATGGGACGAGGCTTTTCAAGAAAGTCGCGAAAACACACATTATATCCCCGTCTGTCGAGTGCAAAGGTACTGGTGACCATTTTACTAAAGAGCAGGGCACCCGTCCTGGTCGGCCTGACATCAGTCCATGGCCTGCCTGGTAGCGACCAAATATTTTTCAGCAAACGGAATTTCGGAAATCTTCTCATGGGACGAGGCTTTTCAAGAAAGTCGCGAAAACACACATTATATCCCCGTCTGTCGCGTGTAAAGGCACTGGTGACCATTTTACTAAAGAGCAGGGCACCCGTCCTGGTCGGCCTGACATCAGTCCATGCCCCGCCTGGTAGCGACCAAATATTATTCAGCAAACGGAATTTCGGAAATCTTCTCATGGGACGAGGCTTTTCGAGAAAGTCGCGAAAACGCACATTTTATCCCCGTC